>JABANP010000799.1:0-16818 GCA_013115135.1 Perkinsus olseni | reverse complement strand
TCGAGGTGGAGGGCAAATGATGCCGCCTGGTGGTCTTTTGTGGCGATCGCCCGGCTGATCGATTGCTCTGCGACAGCCTGGCGCAAACCAAAAGGTATCAGCCCGGCGAGGCTCTCGAGAAGATAATACCCAGAAGACACCCAAAGTACCTCTTTCGAGAAGCTCGCGCTATAGAAGTTCTGGCGAAGCGCTGGGGCCGAAAACTGTCGTCGCGCTATACTGCACATCCTCCACACGGTGCAGTCACGCGCGAAAAGTGGAGGAGGCGCGCGAGGATGCCACCTGGCTGGCTTCTGATTTACCGAGAGAAGATTGTCATCTGCCGATACGGATTTGCCCCTTCGACCTGCTCCAGAGGCTCCGCTATTGAAAATTTGCAGGAACGCCATGCTGCTTGACGAGTTGTCAGCATCTGCGGTATCGCCGATGCTGCGGGCTGGAGAGGTTGGAGTGCCGATGGCGACCGTCACCCAAATGAGGGGCGTAGCTCTCATAGCAATGGTTAAAGTCAGATATCCTCCCCCTGCTGGGCCCTCCTCCAGCGATGCCGCCGGTAAAGAAGGTCCTGTGGCTGTGCGTGGATCATTTTCGGAGTTAAACCGAAGAGAGCCTTCCGCCGAATCGGACACAACGAAGAGTGTCCTCGACCTTCGATCGAGAGTTGCAAAGTCTGTCTGGACTCGACCTTTCGGGCTGTTGACGATTGGTATCTCAGATATCTATCAAGCAATTCTGCAAGGAATCTCTTAACTTCATGTCATTCATGGATCGGCGGGATGCCCTGGCCGTCACCAAACTGCTGTACGTTTCGGTAAATGCGTTCCAATACCGGTGGAAATTTGCCGCTTGTCGCTACGCCGCAGAAAACAACAAAGGCGATAAACGAGAGAATGCACAATTTAACGAATCGTTAGGGATGTCGCCATGTTTTGCACGATAAGATCGACTCCATCCTTTCGGGTGGATTTCGCCATCGAGCGCCCAAGTTAGCTTTCTGGGTTAGTTCAGGTTAATGGAGGTCAAAAGTGCGCATCGGTTTCTACTTCTTACTGACAATCGCAGTTCCCCAGATACGATGTAGAATCTTCGATTCTGAATATTGCGACACTCGCCACGATCCGGTGCAAGTCGGAACGGATACCTGGATAGAATCAACGTAGAAACACAAGTTTTCGACTCACCTGATTTCCGCCCTCCTCCGTTGACCTCTGCTAATTCAGAAATCTTCATCGTCTATCGATGAAGTCGAGCTTCCGCAATTCGTCCCTTCCAGCAGCCAAGAGGAAGCCGTCTGTCGATGTCCCCACCGTGTACCGGTGGGCGTTGAAAAGTCCTCGACCAAGGCGTACCAGCGTTATACGCATCAACTTCCGAATACGAGTGGTCGCGTTACGGGGTACTCCGATTCCGTCATTCGGTTTCCTGGTGAACTTCAACAGGCTAATTGTCGTAATACAACGAACGGCAAGTTTGTGATACGTCGGTATGAGTGCGTCTGATGGTTGGTCCCTCATGGGATTATTGATGTGCCTCTGGGTTGCGGTATTCCTCGGCGCGCGAAGCAAAACATAGAGACTCTGTTAACTCCTTTCGCCTGACGGCAAACAAACGGAAAACCTCTATGAAGGCCATCAGTCGATGAGTTTCTGTCGCTCGCTACTTTAGAGACGCCGGATGAGTATGCTGAATTTCGAGCGCTTCGTACATTTCCACTGAGACGTGCGTACGACGTACGGTACCGTGTGTTGGATACGAAAACCCATACACATTAAATATGCAAATACGCCGCTGGCGTATGCTTTTGTGTAGCTCAATTGATCACTGATACATTAGCGACAGTATAAGTCCTTCAGGCTGCCTTCTCGTATGTTCTCAGATAACAGGTTTTCCTTTCCAGGTTAGTGGGAGAGTTTCGTCTTGACCCCGCAGACGACTTCTGCAGACGCCAAATGATCGCTCCACTCAAACTCATCGATGGACACTCGTAGATAACCGTCAGTCATTATGCGGAGTTACGCAAAAGAGCTCTTTCTCGTGAGTCATAACCAGTTTCGCCGCTGGTCTGACCGATAAATACCAACCGGAATGGCCAGCATCCTGAAATGCATCAGTGGCAGTGGTGGTGTGCGATGATGATGATGAGAGAGCGACGGCCGGTCATTGGAAGCCACGATGCTAAAGCAGACGCAGCGATGTGGAGATACTCACGTGACGCACGGAAAAGCTTTGATGACGGTAATTATTCTCGCAGAACTTTCCTCCCCATAGTTTTCCGCATTGGGCTCACTGATAACACAGCCGGGCTACTGCATCTACGGCGCGTATGGCGGGGTTTCCTCATTGGGTGGACCGCACAATGACCGCTGCTGGTGGGTGACACTCCAGCTAAAACGGCGGGAGATAATCTGCCCCAGGAAGTTTCAACCGTATCGTGAACCGTTCAAGATAGGTTGAAACGTGACTTCGCAGGATGATAATGCTGGACTTTCATTGTTTTTTAGCTGGCATGCCAAAACCGGTAGGAAGATGTTTTTGTGAGGATCTCTACCAAAGATCCTGCTCTTCAGAGGCCTTGACGAAACAAGTTTTGAAAAAAGCCGAAAGATTTTCATGCTGGTGTTCTTGGGGACGGGCGCTATAATGAAGAGATACAGGGTGTCCTCGCATGATAAATTTTATCGGGATGGTGAGAAGCCAGTTGATATGGGAAGGGAAGGGCGCATCGGGCTGTCAAAAGCTGAACAACCTTTTGCTCGGCTTTTGGTGAGAAGTTCTGCTGCATGACTATCGTTCATTCGAGAATGTATGCGAAGCGCACTGCCGACTATTAGTGCGCACGTCGGCATAAGGCCCGGTCCGTCCAGTGGCCGTAAATACTACCAGCGAGAAAGCAGCCCGTCAGGATGAGCTACCACAGATGATCACGATATTATTAGAGTTAGTATGAAAACTCCAACGTTCGCTAATTTATCAGTTTTGGGGCCAATCCGTATTATGCCCCATGGCTACTGCGGTAACGCATTTTCACATCGTGTTCGCTACGATCGATGCCTCGCCTGCTTGTGACCTATGATGCAGAGAGTTGTGTGCTTTACGGAAGCAGAGGTCTTTTGTATTCCTGATGCGTCACCCTTGGTGAAGACATCATCAACCCTGATTTGCAAACCCACTGCTTGAAGATTACACGCTTCCGTTTGCTGTTTCTGTGTTTCCATCATCGGCAATCGGTCTTTCTGGAAATGAACTTTGAAATTCGAGATGGCCTCGCAGACGCCGTTCCTGAACCCGCCCCGTTATTCCATCAGCTGACTCAACTCAACACAACTGAGATCTATCGAAGTCGAGCGTGGACTCTGATTGTGATGCGCTTTGAGCGACCTTCACCTAAAGTATTCCAGCTTGGAGTGGCTACGGCTGATAATCTGTGTTCTGTTTTCCAAAACGCCGCCCTCCCTCACGAGATCAGTCGCCTTTTGTCAAGTCCGACAGGACTCAACCTACCTACATGCGTACATGAAGTTGATCAGATCCCTATGACCGCTATAATACGAGTTAGCTACTGTAGGCCTTCGGTAAGTTAGCGGCCGCAATTTCACTCTCAACAACTCACTCAATCCTGGTGGACCTGCAGTATCCAGTCACGAATTTCGTCCCAATGCATTCTATATTCATTTATGTTTTTGCACTATTCGCTTGGTTTTCACTTTAACCCAGTCTCAATGTTCTTCCCATCTTAGCGTTCCTATCCGCTTTGCTCTACAGCCAATAACTACTCTTACGGTGCCCTTCGAAGGCATACGCTGACTGCGACGAGTGCTCCACTGACATCAACTCCGGAGAGATCGCTTTGTTACTCCCGTTGAACCAAACATTGCATGCTGGAAATAAATATATTCAACGTCGAAGATATACAAGGTCGGAGGTGCTGGCGGCAATAGGGACCCGATGAGGAAGGTAAGATTCATAACAGGGAAGTGGATAATGAAGTCATCGCGCTCTTCACATTCCAGTTACCGCGCCATAACAACAGCTATTAACGCACGTCCGGCTTACCTGGATAGTTATTGTCGAAGAAAAAGGCCCAAATAGAAGCACCAAACGACCATTGATCACGCATACACAGCGAAGAAATAGCAATCATCACGCTAAACCGCAGCAGATGACCAATAAAACAATACGCCACGATCAATGCCGTTGTTGAATCTAGATAATGAAGGTACTATCAGCACGCATCAATGGCAAGCTGCTGGCAGAGTATTCTCTTTTAAAGAGGCACTATGACAAACAGCTGGTCAGTTCCTTGCAGAAAATTCTGAACGTTCTACTTTGATCATGTTCACTTCCAGATACCAGGATGTATGTATGGAAGGCTACTGCTGGTTGCGCTGCTCCTGTTATGGTGAAATGCAGACAACAGCACCGAAGCGATAATGCCCGGCAGGCTAGAAGCAGCAAATCAGTCGGTTAAGAAGGCGATATGCATAAGGATACAGTGAAACACGGGTGGCAGGATGGACACCGAAGGTGTCGAATCACTAAAGTTGCCATCCCTAACCTTTAATAGACACTACGAAGAAGAGATGAGGTGAATTAGCGAAGATTACGGCACGAGTGATGAAGGCTGATGATGACGATGACGGTTGGTCCCAGTAACCTTATCGAAGTACTTCAGTAAAACGAGCAAATAGAAGACTTTGTCTTCATGAGAGAATTGTTTAGACGACACGATGGCCCCACGGCGACGACGATAGTCGGATCGGACTGAAGCTTGCGCATCAACTGACTCTTTATATATAGTGGGGAGAGGAGGGCTGGCGACGCCAGGGTTAAAGAGAGACCGTGAAATGAAAGAGACACCCAGCAACGTAGTGGACAGACCTGGCGTTGTTGTTTCATCACCACACCCGAGTGCGAGATTACACCGTGTAAGGGCAGAGTAATGATAGAGACAACAGCAGAAGCAGCAGAGGTCAAACGGTGACCAACACGGAGAGATTTCAACAACACAGCCCTATCAGCATTGCAACTACTGACCAGAGGATAGACCAGCTGGTCAATACTACAGCTATCGGCAAGTCTTCCATGCATAGCGACACAGTCTCGCAATACAATCAGCAACAGCAGTGAAGAGGGCTAGTAATGGACAATCCTGGAGCAACAACCAACACAGACTCCACACGGGTATAATAATAACAACGACGGAGTTACAGCTGCTGATTGGGCAGCCCTTTAGAACTGAAGCTCTTCATAAGTACCCTCATCAGCAGATAGGTGATAATATATTTCAGCAGTCCCTCAAAAGTCATTCTATCAACAATGATGTACTGCAACTACTACTGGTAAACAAGTAAACAAGTTGAGTAAAACAGTAGCATAAACCGTTACCTCGTAATCCTCAAATAAATATATCAATAATACATTGCTGGCTAAATTAAGAGTCATCTACTGAAAGAACTCTAGAATCTGGTAAACCGAGATCGCCGTGCCACCGACTAGAGCGCAGATGCAAACCGAGAATGACGAAAAGCGGCATATAGCCAGCCTCATGAAGAACTCTGCTCTTCACGCTGAAGTCGAGATGAAGCCGGGGCGATGTAGCCAAAGGGATCTGATCCGGCGATGGCACCAACGATAACCAGCAAGGATGGATAATTTCCAGGCAAGGTCGATGAGGTAGGAGATGATGACTGGCGATGATTATCATACCCCGAACAAAATATCGCTTAGCTCGAACGTGCGATGAGAGGGCAACACGACAGGGTAACCGCGAAGCGGGTAGCTACTTTGAACGAGATGCCAGTCCAGATGAAGCTGATTATGATAATACGACAACATCACCCTGAGGGATCCAATCGGCTAAGTGTTGATCAAGACACTGCTCTTGGCATCATCGGAACTGAAACAAGTGAAACGGATGGCGATGAATTCGCGTAGAGCAGAAGCGACAATAGCCGAACGATGGCCACCTATCGAAGCTTCTTCGACTCCTAGGGTTCCAATTCCATGAGATTCCGGCATGTTAGCTTGATTGCGTAAATTCCAGCATGATGTGGTGACAATCTTCGATACAGGTAAAATGTCCAGCTGATTTCGGAGAGGTGGCTGCACGAAGTTCTCGGAGATGCCATTCGAACTGAGCAGGTAGCGCTACGACGGCCAAATCCGCGAAAGATACCGAGGTGATGCTGACAATGAGGTAAGTTCCCCAATGGAATCCGAGGGGTTTCAACCCATAGACAGATAAAGTATAAGGATAAATACCTTAACATGATGAGGGATAGGTAGTAGTAATCTCGAGGTATGATAATGCGTGGGTACCGCTAATGGCTCCGTTGATGGTGAGCTGATTGAACAGGTGGAAGCAATGAACGACAAATAAAGTAATAAATATGAGGCGCTAAGCACCAGATAATAGAAGACACCATGGCACCTGGAATATTGATATAATATCACGGCCGCAAAGATACCACTATTGCGCATAAGACTCCTGCCAGTCTTCTAACAGTCTCTTCACGATCAGGCGTCCAAAGAGGACATTCAACACCGCCATGAAGATCAACAGAGTAATAGCGACATAAATCCGTTTCAATGCAATAACTTCGTAGGTATTGGACAGAATAAGCGCCACCCAGAGTTATGGCTTTAATGACAGCGATAGTCGCTGCAAACGATGAAGCCGCAGAAGGTCCCTGCTGGCCCAGGTGGGCTCTCTTCTGAGCTTCATAATCTCCTCCATAGAGGATACGAGGGTCTCCGAAGCATCCAGACATCTGTGGCTTCAAACCCATCATTCAGAGGCCACGCCGCAGAGATGGCAGCGTCGAGCCTCATCATCACGCACGGAGCCCTTCAGTGCTGATGACGCTGGACAACCTCAGCCGGCATCTGGACGTCGTTAGTCGCGCCATAACAGTAGTAGCGTTAGAAGCCATCGTTGTTGTTTTTGTGAAGTTGCATCAATAGGAGTCGAGTTGCAGTTGCGAACACAAGGACGATGAGTGGAGATGCCACCACCACCCGCTAAGAAAGGACGGTGATTCACGCGCGAGATCTCTCTCAGCAGGGCCGGGATACGGCCAGGGGCGCAGCATCTGTGCTCACTTAAAGGTCCCGAAGATGTTTTCGACGCATGAGCCTCACAGGAAAGATCAACGCCACCGCCCCTCAACGCACAAGTCCAACCAAGACTTCAACACGCAGGCCTGATGCTGTTCATGATGCTCATGCCGACTTTACGAGGAGTACTCGGGTTAGTTACCTCCGTCGTAGTAACGTGAGGGAGGAAGATGATTATGATGCCTGAGGAGATGATTAGTTTACTCCAACAGACCGTGACGTCCTCGCTTCTTCTCGTCTGATGGTCGGATGGAGCGAATGAGCATCACTAGATGCGCCACAGCCCAGGTGATGATCATCTGATCAATCGGAAGAACAGTGGAGGCGTTGAACTGCACGGTGGAGGACTACACAGGCCAGAAGGTTGACGAGGAAGGCGAAGGAGACGGTCGGGTAGGGGAAGGTGGCCGTCTTGGCCAGTCGATTGAATGATATCCAACTTAAGATGAAGTATCCAACTATACCACACCATTCCAAAACTCCACTGAAAGATAACATAACCACGTAGTAATGCTTGTACCTGATGGCAATACTCCGCGGCTGATGATGAGGGCCACCGCCGCTGTACTTCCAATAGACTTTGTGGTGAGGAGAGCTATGCCGATGAGAATTTGTATGCCAGTCGAAGTAGCAATAATAAGATACTCACACCAACTTAACATGAGCATCCTCTTGTACATGATGCAACTGATGTCGACAGGCGTCGATAGTCAGCAGCGAAGGACGAGGGCTACTACCGATCAGCCAGATGAGTATTGAAGTCACGCGTGCACTTCTCAACTCCTGTTGACTTACCAACACCTGAGAAAACATCAACAGAGGAGAAGCCGCTGTGGAGGACTCACACGGTGGGGCATCAGCGAATAGAGGCTGGCTGGCGTCGAAGGTCTCCCATCTATCACAGGTCGACTCGGCCAACTCCAACCATGATTGACGACGATTACCTGAAGATGTGGTATGAAGGGCGGCGAGGAACATCAACCGACACTCACCAACTACATAGACCAGACCGTATAGCCGGGATGGGAAGCCAACGGCAACACCGGAGGGGAGGCGACCATCATCCACTTGGTCATCATTCTTATCGATATCTCCAACGTAGCTGCCCGAGAGATACTGGCTGCCCTGAAGGGATGGTAGCCGATGAAGCAAACGGGGGTACATCGAAGATACTACCGCGCCGACCCGCCAAGTTGACATGAAGATCGACCCCAACGCCAATCCAGCTGCTGTGAACACTTCAACTGAAGTTGGATGATGATCGATGGGTTGGTGGAGGAGAGCACCTACCTGTGAGGAGTAGAAGACTCGAACCTTTGGAGAGGCCGAGGAGCATTGAAAGGGGTAATGGCTGAGTAGAAGTGGCGAAGGGGAAGAGGCAAGTCAACAGCAATCGATGAGAAGAGAAAGTCATGCTAGGAAGGAGTATTAATAAGGAAAGACTCATCCATGAACTTGAGGCCAACTTTAAAGGCAAACTTGAAATCTCTATCAGACTGGTCCTTAACTCTGCCACCACCATCACCAATCATCATACTATTACCAACATCAACTGTAATACCATCATTCAGCCATTCCCTCATGAAATGCCACATCCCCACCTGAGCTACCATACCCACACGCCATAGGATCGTCGTATTACCTCAGGCTTGCGGTAACCATCATAACCACTGGGTAGGTCTCCACGGGCTAGCGCTGCGGAAACATACCAACCTCAGCTAGCTTCAAATCCACCCGCCATGATCAGAAGGCGAACCTGGCCTTAGCTGCTGTCTCGGGATCTGAGAAGCTTTCTGTGAAGGGCATGGGTGAAGCAAAGATACTCCCTGAAAGATGACGAGTGGCTCAGCTCCATGCCTTCGGAACGGCCGAGCTCTGTGGTACGTGCAACTTACCAAATTTTGGGGAAATCCAAGATTGCAAGATTCTTCTAGATTAACGGCTAGAGAACTGAAGCTGAGGCAGAGGCACCGTTTCCCTTAAGATCAGACAAGAGGGAATCTTTCGACTTGCAATGTCCCATAGTGGACCTATCACTAGGCCGACTAGCGTGTCACAATAGGCCTGTCAGCTCGAGGCTAGCACTAATATATAAATGACAGAGAAGTGACTGAGCCGTGATTTGAACCCGGGATCTTTTTGAGATCCACCGCAATGCAGTAAATGAATGTAAGATGGCATGCGTGAGGGAGAAATGAGCAAACCCCTACTTAACCTCTCTATGTGCTGTTGAATCCAACGGCTTAGTTCGACCCGGCTTGACGATGTACTTCAGTACCGATCGTCTTGTGCATGCGTGCAAAGCTCACACCTCGATGGAACTAGGTAGAAAGACTTTACACTCCTCGCCTCGCGTTAGCTACAAGAACCACGTTGCTACTTGTTATTACTGTAGTTATAACTCAAGAACTACGTTGCTACTTGTTATTACTGTAGTTATAACTCAAGAACCACTGTAAACGACTCTTGTCGAGTTATCCAATCTAATATGCGTGCAAAGCTGACACTTCGAATGTTTCTCCTGGTCGCTCTCATAGTCAACCCAACACCTTGGTGATGTAGCTTGTGGTAGTGATAATGACAAAGGGATCAACAAAGGGTATTGCACCAATCTATCTAGTACTTGCGTGCTGCAGCTAATGTAAAACGCTGAAGAATCACAAGGTAACAAGTTGGTACCAGACTAAGTCCGCGTACAGCAACACGAACGGAACTAGGTAGAAAGACTTCACACTCCTTCTCGCCTCGCATCGACTATGAGCAACAACGGAGAAGCAACATGACCCTATCGTCTTAACACTGTACATGTTGCCGATTCCCCGATACTAACGCAACTCTTGAAAATCTACTGGCCACACACTGAAATCGATCATCGTTTAGCCACGTAATTCAACAGCCTCTCATGATTCCCATGCAGAGCGGCGACGATCTCCTTCAGCTCCGCCACTCGCGCTTTCCTGCCAACGACTCGTGCCAGAGACCACTCAAATGTCGGCACCTGTTCTCATGGTCCTTCGTGATGAGCTTGGAGTCAACTATCCCGGCCTGTTGTCGCAGTCGATCGTTCTCGGTGCGGTACTCGTCACGGTCGTGCTTCGTCTTAGCAATGAGATCTCTTTGGCCGACCAATTCCTGCGAAATAGAAAACAACAAACAAAACAAAAAAGCAATCAGAAAAGCAAGCCAACGTTAATTCCAGAGAACGGGACAATTTCGGAACCCCTGTACTTTGTCCAGCTCAGCTAGAGAGGAGTGAATGGTCTCTCCTCGTTTCTCAAGGAATTGCATCTTCTCTCGCATGTGAGCCAGAACCTACAGGGACGTATCAAACCCGCTTGCATGCATAAGGTCCCGGGTTCGAATCCCGGCATCTCCATATTCAAGCGACAGACTTGTATTGTTGTGACTGTCTTCTTTTTCAGTCTCTGAACTTGTTCTTGACGTTCCTCAATCTTCTCACTCAGAGTCTGGTTTTCAATCTTCAGCTGCTCGAAATCTGACGACCACCATATCGCAGGAACGAAAAGGAGCGCTAGATGCTTCACGAGTATAACAGGGCGACCGACAAGAGCCTGCATTTCGCTCGTCCGAACCGTCAAGGACGAACCTATAAGGTGAAGTCCCTCTGCTAGCTGGTCCTTCTTGCGGAGCTCATCTTCAAGCTGAGTTAGTCGGTTCTTCAGCGTTATGTGTGTCCCTCGGGCTTCCTCCACCTCGCTGTTCTTGTCCAGTTCAAAGTCCTCAACTTCCTGCGACGAGGAAAAAAGCGTTTCCTAAACGCCGTTCAGTCTTATTCATAACAGTAGTCTAATTTATGCAAGCTTTTACTTCGATTGATGACAGCCTTCAGTTTAATTGATGGCAGGGCCGTCTAGCGCCGTCTGTGAGCTCCGAAACTCTCTTCGAAATGGTCCGCAAGACAGCATCAGAATTCACAAGCGGGCCAATCAACAGTCGAGATCGAACCGATAAACTCCGTGCACAAAAACTCCGATTCTGATCTGTTCACTCACCTGGATAACCTTGAGAGGTATCTTCTTCCCGCTGCGCACGTACTCGCTGTTTCGCGCCACTTGACGCTTGAATTCCCTGATCAAAAGCTACAATGCCAACTGTTAAGTACACACCGCTGATCCTATTTTTGTCCGATAAAAAGCTACGCCGGAGCTAAGTGGCGGATGATAAGAAGACAGCAAGTGAAAGGTTGGATCCCAGGTGGCGAGACCCGGGTGTTGTGTTCTCAATCAGCCCATGGTGCACTGTCCGGGAAGGTAGCGGTCCGGGTGTGGGACTGGGCTGATTGTAGAAGAATCTCAGACCGTGGTCAGAAGCAATGGATTCAAGATGGCAGAACCCAGGTGTTGTGTCATCAATCAGTCGGTCTTGAACCTACGCAGCTCAGGCAAAACCCACCTGAGAGCATCTCGACATTCGCCAACTTTGGCTTTCTTGTCCTCCAACACCGCTCCGAGATCATCCACGGCCTTCGTGCTTCTATCCTGAGAGAAGAGACACGCCCTTCCACCCTGGTGAATCGCACGACGACCTTTCCAGGTATACAGAAAAAAATTCGGGCCGACGAGAGTCGACGCTACACTCAAGAATGACAGTGACAGACCGAAGATTCTCGTCGAAAGTCTCTAGTGCAGTACCAAGGTGTTTATAATTGCAGTAAAGGAACACATGCTGAAACCGTCCACCAAATTGGTGAATTCTACACCAATTGCATTGAATGCACCTTCTACATAACACAGGCAAGCTGTGCTCATCTCAGCTTCGCATCATCAACTCCCATTCTCTCAACTACTCCACTTTCTATCTGCTCCATCTCGTTCACAATGAGCTCAATCTACCGTTGGTGCGTTATTCTACTACTACATTTTCTACGACGAGATATTGCACTGAGGCATTTGAAGCCCCTTAGATACGGCATAGCAATATAGTAAATGACAGTGATGTTCGCAACACGAAAACACTCACCTCCTGTTCTCTGAGTCCCAGACGGGCAGAGTGCACGCTGTGGAGAACAGTTACGTACTTGTGGTCCGTCACCTGCGGAGAAATGCCTCCCCCGAGGATCGAACCCTCGATCTCTACCTTGATATCAGGTTCTGCCACCGCCTCTTCTCCAGGCTTCTCACCCTCCTCTAAGAATCAATGCATACCCACCAGATACTCAGCGCCCCTACGGTTCCTCTTCTTTTCCAAATCAATCCACTGAGCTGTTCTAGCTTCGAGGATATCCCTGTCCCTGGAAGAAGCCACCTCAGCCGACAGCCGAGGTTCAAGGCGGTGTACTTGAGTAGGCGGCCTTTTTGCTCTCTTGCCTGCCGCAACATATCCTCGAGGCGATTCCGCTGTTCAGTTAGGGCCACCAGCTCCTGTTTCTGTCTAACCTGCGCCGCGGGTAGCGCTGCGTGCTCAGCTGTGGACCATAAAATAATCAATTTACGGAAAAAGGAGTCTCAAAAATGACTGCTGATATTGATGACTGCGCGAACATGGAATCCTCGGCGTTCTACTAGTCCCAAACTATACCATTCAGAAATCTATTTGGCGGATAAGGCCGCTTGTATGGGGGTCGAGGATTTCACGTTGGTGGCTTGAGACAGCAAATTGGCGGTAGGGTCGAGACAGGGGTATACAATTGGCGGATAGAAAAGTCATTTTAGCGGCAGGCCCCGAATAAGGAATTCAAGCCCGCGAATAAGGCACACAATTTCATGGTTAAGGGAGTTAATTTCGCTGATAAGGACATCAATCTAGGGGGGTCAACTTGAGCCATACCTGAAATCTTCCCGCTGCTATTCTCAGCGTGACACAACTGCGCGACAGTGCATGACAGTGACAGTTCTATTCGACCCTACCGCCAATTTGCTGTCTCAAGCCACCAACGTGAAATCCTCGACCCCCATATAAGCGGCCTTATCCGCCAAATAGACTTCTGAATGGTATAGTAGTTCGAGAAGCTAGACCTTCAGCCTGTCCGAATAATGGCTCAGACTGATCGTATCCGACGGTACAGCATCAGCATCCGCGATCTCTTCCTCGTTCCCATTGATATCCTCAGCGAGCGGGTTTACTGCAGTGCCTTCAACCTGAAGAAGGGAGAATGATTAGTAACCACAGGCAACCATCGTCTATTGTACGTCAATCGCTTCCCCCTCAAACGCCGCTTCCACCGGTTGAGAGCCAGGGCTCTCGGCGGCCTGAGCTCCGAAAAAGAAATCAATTTGTGTACAACAGTGGCTGCCTAGAGACCCTTAAAGAATAGCGTTGGTAATCGTCGCTAGGCTATAGTATATCCGCTAAATCAACTATGAACCAGTAGACGCTTGCGTGCAACTGAGAGAGTGCGAATCTGTTACTTGCGCCGCGATGAAGTCTCCGGTGGCCCGTAAGAAGTGTGAGCCACCTCATAGTATGGAGTTCACTCGACCAACTGCTCCCTGGAACATCGAGTTCATGGTCCGGGCAGAAGGTGGCCGAGGTGCGCTCAGACGCTCATGATACCACAAGGCCGGGCGTCAATGACTCAGCCTTGTCACAGTTCGCGACAAAAACGGTGAGCACGGTTCGAGTCACCAGCTCACTGAGCCGGCGATAAAGAAGCCGCCTCTCATCGCTCACTTCCGGAGGTCCTTCGAAAGATTCATCGCCAGGCTGACAGTCCTCTGAGTCAATCACCTCGTAGTCTTCAACCTGAACGTGGCACGTTGAACCGTTCAACCTGAACGCGCTGCAGGCGACTAACAGTCAGGTCTCCCCGTAGGGCGGTCATTGACAGACATTGGGCAGTATTATCGAATCGACGACAAGGTCCACAACCCTGTCATGGCTGCGAATTGCACCCACCACCGGAAGAGCAAACACTGTATTAAATCAATACTATTGAGCTTGCATCATGTGCCACCATGTCTTACCTCCTCCCTTGCCTCGCCGCCCGCTTCTACCATCGTCTGACAAAGAGGGAGCTACGATGCCGGACCAAGAAATTTCGGAGGACTCATCTCACTTCTTGCTCCTGATCGACTTCAGTCTCGGCCCTAACGTCATTCTCTTGGTTGACCTGACTCACCGGGATGACTTGGTTGAAGGCTTCGATCGAGCCACCTGTTGAGCCTCCTCCGATTGAGTGTGATCTTCGGATTGGCCTCCTGGAATATCCGTCGACGACATTAATGTCAGAACTGTAATGAAATCAATTAACAGTAGTGCAATTTGCAGCGAAACTGCAAAGCGGGAACGGCGCGTAGGCCCGGGTGACTTTTTCGGAGAGTTCGGGAGAAAGTGAATTCACCATGAAATGATTTCCGATTTCATTGAAATCTCTCTCCGATGTACCCTCGGTGAAACTAATAGTTTCAAACTATCGAAGTGGCTCCTCTTCGGAAAGTTTCCGACGGAAACCCATAATTTTCTCGGCCGCGGAAAACGGCGGTGTCACTACTAGTGACACCACCTCGTGTAAGTCTACTAGCGAGAGGCGTAAGCAGTCTGAGCTCATTACATCATCCATGAAGATTCTGGCTCCTAAGTTCGGCGACAAAGGTCTACCGGTAAGTCTGGTTCCAAACAGAAGATGTTCCATTGAATAGCAACGCCCTTATGGCAGCGATAGCCTTATTTTCGATGCTACCTTTCCCGTGGCTACAAAAGGGATGCAGGCAATTGCAAATGCAGCCAAATGCAGGTCATTATCATCAAGAAACAGGGGTACTACAATGGAGATGCACCCGTTAAACGCGAAATCGCGTTAATCACGATGTGATAAACGCGAAAAACGCGAAGTGATAATCGACTTTATCACATCGCGAAAAAACGGTACTGAAAACCGCCTTTCGCGAAAATCACGAATCGTACTTTTTCGCGATTTATCTTTTTTCTCACGATTTTTCGCGAAGTGAAATTCGTGATGTGTTTTTCGCTAGCGTTTTTCACTACGCGGGTGCATCTCCAATGAGGGATCTCATCAGATTCGTATGTTATCCGCAGGAGTCCTGCGGCAGGACGCGTACGGCGGTTTGGCGGAAAAATGCAGCGAATTGATAGAGTTGAGCGTCTTAGCTGTCAACGAGCCTCGATGGATGGCCGAATCAGGTCTCCTCAGAACGTGCATGCAGAAGCGAGAGCGTCATTCGGGTCTAGTGCGCCTTCACATGCCTAATGAAGTCTGATGTTGTAACAACATCCATCGTCCATGATACGAAATCGCAATGCAGTAGGCTACTCTAAGGATATGGGAGGTAGATTCAGAGAGTTCAAAGGGCTGCTCCCTGCATCTGTCTAAGTTCGACAGTCTAAGCTAGGGATACGCGTATACCAGTGTGAGGCCTCGGCCTCAGGGTGGCCTAATAGTGGGCTAGGTAACACCTTGATCATTGCGGTTCAATATTCCGTTATAGTCGCTTGGATGTCTTCAATCATTGAAGTTCAATGTTGCGTGGTAGTACGGAACCCGTACATCCCGACTAGTCATGTCTTTCACTATGATCGGTACCGCGGTCGGCAAATTGGAACCGGATTGGTTTCTTCGTACTGATTCTCGAGCAGCGGAGTCCGTTCGAGACTCTGCGGACTGGCTGTTCTCCTACCACTTTTATGGTGGTGAGAGATCTCGCTGGAACAATCGCGAGGTTTGAGACTACCTTGAGGAGTTCTCAATGAGTTGAATCCATCGCTCCGAGGGTTACCACTCTAACCGTATGATGAAAGTATGATGTGGAAACTGACGATTTATGGTTATTCGATTATTTATTCGACCTTAATTATGATTTATGGTGACCGGTTGAAGTCAAGTCGGTGACGGAGACAATTGCCGAAGTCATAGTGGTTGCAGAGGTTCAGACTTAATTTGACATATCTTAAGTACTTAGCTTGGCTTATTACCCTCAAACAATATGCCCCGTGGGTCAAGCGGTTTCCGAGTCATCAGTCACATAAGATGGTGTGCGCAACAATTACTCCCAGAGGAAAAAGTAACCGGTGAAGTGGTTCATAATTCAAAGACTGAGTAACTGGCAGTTACTAACAGCACACTATGACCCATGCGAAAAATGGCTTATGTATCTCAAATATCACCGTACCATCAATAGATGTGCCCGATATGGAAGAGACGCTGTTGTGATTGGTGCTATGGGGTAAAACCTGGATTACTGGACGCAACGTCCAGGACGATGAGATTATTGTCAATTATATAGGCCTAGAAAGGGCTGAGCCCTTAGGCCTGGCACAAAGCCATGGCTGAGTACATCGAAGTCCCAGTTCTTCCGGCCAAAGGAGGAAATCGGGCGAGTCGTCTGAATATTTTCGGGACCTTGCGGTGGCCCGAGAAGTAGAAAAAGAGGTACTCATGTTGACAGAGGGAGATAGAATGGTGAAGGGGTTGGGCGGGCGAATGGTAGTGGCGTACGAGAATGGGAATGGTATTGAAGCAGCCATTCAAGATGATAGTCCCTGGTTAGATGGAATACACGAGACGAGATCAGACAGGTAGGTAATCGGTTGGTTTCTTGATAAGGCACGTCCAGGTAGTAGTACCTAATAGATACAACAAGCGAGAATGGTTTGGCAACCAAGACAACTTGATTTCGGCCGAAAAAAAATAAAATTGTTGAAAGGAAAAAGGAGGCGGAAAAAAGCTTCAAACCTTCGCTGGTCTTCATGGGACGATGGCTGAAGAGAATTTAAAGAGACAGGTAG
>JABANP010000798.1:0-16828 GCA_013115135.1 Perkinsus olseni | reverse complement strand
GTTCACCGTCTGCTCGAGCGAAAACTTTTATTAGTTCACTGCTCTGGGGAGCTACGCGCAGAGAATATGAAGAGATGGATGGACGGATCCGTCAAACTGTTGGACTCAAACAGGAGACAGGCATCCAGGACTATTCGATTGCGATTCGCAATTCGCAAATACTCTAGCCTCGTCTATTGGTGCCAATCTTGATGAGCATGTTTGATGTTCACTGGGGTTCACTGAGCCAACGTTGGGTTGGACTGGTTAGACCCCGGCCGAAAGTTCCTTCGTCCAACGATCCAAGTTGGATCATCCAACTTTGATCGTCCAAGTATTAGGTTGTCTTGTTGCGTCAACCACGATTCAGAACTACCGTATGAAGACGTCGCCAGCCTCTGCCTTGAGCAAACTGATACATTTTCCGTCACGGCTGAAGGATGAAATCAAGACTCGTGCCCCCGAACGCAGTAGTGCGGTGGAAGATGGGCAGTGCCTGCATAACAGAATCGAAAACAGGACCCATTAACGGCGAGGGATTGTCTGCTTGATCGGCCGTGCTGATACCTCAAAAAGGATCATCCTTCTGAAGCCATCATCAACGGCAGGCTCAAGGATCTAAGTGGCTCCATGGGCAGGGATCGTTTGGTCAGACCGTGGAATGACATTTTTGGTGGTCTTATAGGTATCCTCATTTTGACCTCAGATCCGCTCGTTGCGGCCTGAAATCTTGATTCATGAGCTTTTGCCAGAATCCCAGGTTTTTCGGCTGATACTGCGGTGGTATTTCCACCGTCGAGTCGACGGTGTCGACGGCGCCAAGTCTTCAATGCGAGGACAACAGAATCAGATTCTACGAAGCATTGTGATCCCAGATAGTATAAGTTTCATCGAACTCGTGATTTCTCTCGCGTACACCGCTCGTGTGATCCTTTGGGAGGGGTGGACGATGAGCGCCACCCATTGAGTGGCAGCAAGCTGTGGCCCAAGTAGGGCTCATTTTCAATCCAAAATCGAAAAAACATACGAGGGTCAGCAGAATTGAGTCCGAATTCAGTATAATATTTGCTCACCCTGTGTTAGGTCCTTCAGCTGGTTGAAAGTAGTATGGTGTTCCATTGTGCTGTTGGTCTGTGCTGCTGCCATGGACCTCGCACTGAGCAGGTAGGCTGCTGCTGCTGTCCGTGGGGCTGTGGGTTGCCATTCCCTCCCGTTCTCTCAGAGTTCATTATCATTATCTTTTCCGATATGAAATTGGTCCGGCCAAGGCCGAGGCTTTGCAGGTAAGCCGTCCGTGGCGGCAGTCTCAAGGGCAAGTATCAATCAGTCATTCCCTCTGAGGCTCTCAGACTGGGAGGGAATTCGGTGTTCTGGCTGTGGAGACTGTCCCCCGTACAGTTAACCGATTCTAAAATTCAAGAGTCGATCCGAGGTTAAATTTTTTACACGAAAAATCCTTTTGCAGAATCAGTCTGAGTTTCAGAGTCGGTCTATTGAACGACCTCTGTGTCTCGCGTCACTGAAGCGTCCTGATTAATAGACCTGCCACAACCCTAGCTTGCACTTCTTGGGGCTTCCCTTATGCGGAGACTCGTGGCTTGAACAACGGTGTCTCTGGTGAAGTTGCTGGTTGGAAGGTTTCTGCTTCAGGCAATGAAGAATGTTAATGCGACAGTGAAGGCCAAGAACCTATCCTGTACAGTTTTCGACCCGTTCACCAACCAGACAGTGTAACAGAATTGTGACGGCGTCTGTCTATCACGAGGTTCCTGGTTCGATTCCCGCACCTGTATTTCAGGAACGACTGCTCTCGGTCAGTGTGCATGTTCGAGGCCTTGCAGCTGGCGGACAAGCGGCAGGACGTTTTGAACACGTAATCTACCATAGGCGGGTTAATTTCGTGGCGCGCGGTAAAAAGGATTATGAATCTATGCCGTTGTGTATGCAGGGTTCGACAGTCTCACCTGGTCGGTCGGATCGGCGCTGAGATCTTCGATCGGCAGCGGGGAGTTGATCAGGCTGCCAAGGTACCAAGGGAAGGAGCATCTTGTCTTTTGTCCGGAGAGATGTTTCGGAGAGTGGACCGCGTCCAGATCGATGCCTTCTGGGGAGGCAGTTGTTGTTTCTCAGCCGGGTATCCTCTTCCGTACCAAGTCGTGTGAGAGGATAATACAGTCCGCGGACCACAGCAATCGGACGGCGAACATCGTAGCCATCATGGCGGGGATAGGTTCCTTACTAGGTAGGGGCGGTGCTATATTCGCTGAGCGTGCGCTGTTTCATACCAACTTTTGCCGAATTCTATTGACTTTTGAATATAGCACTGCGTTGCTCAGGTTTCTGGGTTCTATTCTGTGCGATTCTGCCGTCATCCAGCCAGCCAGCGTCCCCTCCCTCTGAGCCCGTCCCGGAGGTCAGTGGTCAGAAGGTCCACAGACGACGCAAACTGGACTGAATGTAGTTCGTTTCTTGGAGACGTCGCCAATCCTGAGGATGTGCAACAAATACTGTCATCACTGCCAGCCTTGAGTTAGTGTAACGGGGTGATGCGGAGCGGCTTCGGAAGGCCTCAGAGTGCAGCGGTTCATCCCACGCTATGATGGTGATGGCTGATGGATGATAAAAGAGAAGTAGTAGAGAGACTTCCTGATGGTGAGGCAGTGGTTTGTGAGAATGCCAACAGCGGAGAGGGAGGGTAGGTCGCCACTGCCCTACCAGAATTGGCTGCAGAAGAGAAGCCGAGTGACCAGAGTGTTCAAGAAGCGGTACATAGTGTTAGACGGCAGCGTGGTTTACAGCTTCAGGAAAGGTAATAAGACTACGGAGTGGGCTAATTCCTGTTGAGGAGGGTTGTTATGTCGGGATTGTTATTTCTAATATAACAATGCGGTGAACATTTACGGTATATTGTGAAATAGAATAATCTGAGATTCTCTCGGCGAGGGGGCAGCTGCGAGTGGTGTGTCCGCTACTCATCATCGACTGTCGACGACTTGTGTCCTTCGTCCCTGTCCGTTATTCCCTACACCGGGGAATCTTCAACTCGCCCACTTTATTGCCTTTCAGTCAATCTCGCCCGGCCCTTGGACCTGTCCTCGGCATCGTTGTGGTGGAGCATCGCCGGCTGCCAGGTAGGGTTCTCTCCCGCCACCGCCGCCGGTCGATCTGCTACAGCCCTTGCGCTTCTAAGGTTATACCGTGTCCGACCAAGTCTGGCTATATATGGGTCGTTCGGGGTGGCCAACTGAATGGTAGTACCACTCGTCTTGACCTCGCTTCAACCTTGGATACTCGAAGGACTCCGGAGAATGGGAATTGCAACTCAGGGATTTTTCTCAGAATCCCTTTACTTCGCGGCTCCGACCTTGGACTTTGCTAACGATTGGATCCAGGCGATGGACAGGGCCAGCCGGATGGGGGAGACACCTGGCAGGGAGGCTGAGAAGATGAGGTGAGGTCCTACGGTCAAAGGATTTGGAATTTACACCGAAAAGTTGAATTCGTCGTGACTGCTGTTTATGGGTTTATAGTATATGTACTTTAGTATAGTTGGTGGGATATAGTATGATACTTTACCCCACCGCAATGTAGCCTCTAGAAACGTATTGAACCTCCCGTATTGAATTCAACCTCGAAAAACCGTGACGGTTCTATTGTATTCTTTTTTCTCATCAGCAACGACGAATCAGTCTCTGAGGAAAGGCCGACGGGTGAGTCCTTGGCGTTGCTACTATGATCGCAACCTGCCGTGCCAGGTCCGCCGCCACCCCTACCGCCGTAGGATCGGCCTTTGATGAGGGTCAGCGTCCGAGTGGTCGACTATCTAGTATCAACGGCTCGACCAGCCTGTTTACTGCCTCCGGTCGTCTTCGCTGAATTGGAGTCAACACTAAGTACCGCTGCTGCCTGCGATCGCTTATTCGGAATTTTTTCTGTTCAGCTCGGATTCCCGTCATTGACTACCACTTGGATGCGGAGCCGACCACGCTGGAGTCACCGAGTATCTTAGGTCGAACCCTGCTCGTGACAGATTCCGGCTCAACTCGGTTGGTGTCATTCTTCAGAGGCCGCCGCTGACGATCTCTCTTACTTGAGACAGCGTCGGTGCTCGGAGATTTCGGTCGTCCCCGGCGAGGAGCAGCTGTCCCCAACCAGTGACAGGCTTGGAGGCGTGTCTTCTGAGGTGAGCATTGTCGAGTATCCAAGGTTGACGCATGCTCGTCATGGACAGGTCGAGCCGACACTAGATCCGCCAGTCGAGATACCCTTATACCAGCGCAAGCCTCGGGACAGACTGGTAGGGTCCTTGCACTCACGCGTGTGGATCATCATCCGTATTCACCGACTACCCCTTGTACGGATGAAACGGTTGATCGATTATTGCTTTCTGTGAAGACCATTAACGTCAACATCTTCCGTCAAAACGAGGCCGTCGCGCACGGCTGGCCTGTTTCCTGTATTTTCATATATCAAGAAAATTTATTTTCTGTCAGAAATTTTCCCGTGCCGGGCGATGATTTTCCACAGATACTCTACGTCTTCCATCCCGAGACGGGCTACCTCATCGGCGAGACTGCAATAATGAAGTACGATATGCGCAGGAATCTTCCATGGACGAGAGACTCGGACGACCAGCTTGGCGGAGCGAGGTGGGTGAAGGAAAGCGGCCCGCTGTGGGTTATGTTATTATTAATTATGATTAGATGAAGATATTGGAAATTATTTATTGTCATTCGCGATTCCATTTTTCGCGAAATGGTCTTCACGGCGATGTGTACTTCGCGAAGTGATTTGAATTTATTTCACATCGCGATTTTCGCGTTTTTTGGTACGTGCAAAACTCCCCTTCACGTTTCACGGGTGAAACTCCATTGTGATGCTGATAGTTGCCGATCTACTATCAAGGCTGTGGAGATGTATCTTTATCATACTCATGTCCCTCGTTACCATTATAATCTAGTGGGAGTATCAGCAGGGGTCGCCTCCCCTTCAGATGGTGTGCCGTTGTGGCGCCGGGTAGCAAGCAGCCAACCGCCGCTGACCACAGGCCCCCCTCCCATTACGTCACGGCGTTGAAGGTGGTGCCTCGCCTCACTGGTGGCTTGGCCGAGTGAGTTGGTGGTGATGGAATTCTGTGTCGAACCAGCATCAACCTTGGATACGCTCCTCAGGTACTTTTCGCCTTTGTCGGAATCACAACAGACGACCAGGCGACTGGAGTTTGAATATTTCAAGACGCAGATCTCCCGCTTCGTCAAGCTCGTCGATCTCTTCCAAATGGTCAAGGCCAAATACAACGACGTCGTCGAATGGCGATGGACCTTCAGGTGGCCAGGAGCGATCTTCTCTCTCATCTCCATCGTCTCCTCAGATCCTCAGCCTGGCTAGTCTATTGCACGCTGCTTCTGGTGGTCTTCCCTCAGCGCTGTCATTGGCTGCTGTGCGTTCATCTCACTCTGTAAGGGGGCCGTCCCGTTGGACAGTCAATGTCGTTGTACAGACTGTCGAGTAGAACGTAGCGTAGGTTGGGCTCATAGGGAACGGAATAAAGCTGATGAAGGGTGGTGAGTACTCGAGATGAAGAGAGTTGATAACGAGCATTTTTACCCTAGTATTTTCTATCATCAGTGAGGGCGTACAACAGGAGATTCTCCTAAGAAAATTGCACGCTTCGGAGGCGGGAAATCACAGCGCTGAAACGGTCGATGAAACGGTTGTTCAATATATCAATAAATTCCACGCTTCAAAATGAGTGTAACACCCCAGACTCAAGTGCCTTCGTGAAGGAAATAATCATAGTTTTCCGGACTTGCCTCAGAAAAATGCACGCTTCTTAATGGTATGCTGAAGATAGCGATCACACGGTGCTGTTATGTGGACTGTGCTTCGGCTGTGCGGTAGTTTTATTCTGAGCGACAGTTACTGCATTTACTGCAACCCGGCCGTCCGTTCTGGTCTGTCTCGGTCCTTGACGCGTTCCTTCGATATCAACGCCGAGTACGTGAAGCAACGGTTATCTGAAGTGAGGTAAAAATACCGTAACCAGGGATCGAACCCGGGTATCAATTCTTCTCAGACCGTTGTCCTTTCTGAGAGCATCAGCGTCGAAAGATGTTCAGCAGATTGAACTCACGCCGTTGCTCATCCCCGAGCTGGAGCAGGCCGAGGGCGTCGAGGACACCGAGTAAGGCCACGACAGCTTCGACGGCGGCCTTGGCAAAATCCGCTGTGCGCGCAGTTACGTTTCTGAGATCTGGGAGAACCAGAGGCGACTGTTCGGAGGGAAGACGTTTTCTCCGGTGAATTTGTTGGTGATGGATCGACCTCGGTGGAGCAACGTGACGGGGAAGATCACTCTCGATCCACCGACCTCAAGCTCTAATGTGAGTGGGCATTGCCTGGTATAAGGGGTTTTTGAGGAACACCGTCTGATTGTCGAATTTGGCGGGAACATGAGTACTAGGCCTTCGTAACGAAAAAGCGGAGCTCCGCACTGAATCTCGGGTTCGAACGCCAGCCCGGGCTTTTTCCGTATTATTTCGGTTCCATCTACGACAGTTTTGGTTGGTAGAACTGGGATGGGAGCGATTTCGTATTTTATAGGATACATAGATCGCGAGCTTTCGAGTGGTATGTGTCTCGCAAATTCAATCAACATGGTCGCGGAGAAATAAGTGAGCCAACGAACGCGCAAAAAAGTGCAGAAGTGACAGAATGTGCTTCGCTCCGCTGAGATGAGTCTTTATAAGAATGAATATGTTCGAAGTCCTCACTAGAATCCAGGGATCGAATGAATGCTAATCGCCAATGATATTCGGGTAGCTTCAGATTCGCAGGAAGGTCGTAATCTAGGCTTGGTGTTCAGCTCGAGCTCTCTCGACTGGTAGCGTCCTCTCGCCTCCTACCATCCACGCGCAGCTCTTTTGTAATTTTCCTGGTATCAGATCGCCTGGTGGAATTCCTAGTGGCACTGTCGCATTGCCGTCTCTGATTAGTCTCCCCTTCGAACGAAAGGTCGCTATCTGAGCTCGGAATTCGCCGCTGACCCAACTCTTCCTCGGCCGAGCAGCCTATGGCGGTCCTCTCTCAGATTACTTGGCGCATCGACGTTGTGCCCGGCCCCGGTGGTACCGATGATAATGGTTGGAGGTATGCCTGGCGATGGGGCTCCTCCGCCTGGAAGTCCACTTACAGTCGGTAGGCCTCCTCGCGAGGAAGACTGCTGCATCGCAAGAGGTTAGCTCAGGTATGATTTTGTACGTCGGCGGAGATGGCTGCCAACAATAGCGACCTCGGCCGACCCGGCCTCGTTGGTGTCCTCGGAAACGCCGCCCGAACCGTCTACGCCTGGGCTGCCTTCTCCTGGAGAACCGTCCTCGGCGAGGAAGGATGACTCATCGTACATGCGCAAGCTGTTTGGATATGGTAGGAGAATCTTCCTTGTGTGTCTCAACCCAGCTTCGACCTAAGATACGCCTTTTCCGGACGATGATTTTTCCTGTTGCCCCTCATGCAGGTCCGAGATCAAGCTTGGATGCCAGCAGCCCTTCCCCGGCTACATTCGACTACGATCTGTACGACATGGCCACTGAGGAGTCGCAGCCGAGGTGAAGCGCTCATCGACCTCTACTTCTCAATCTGCGCTTCGTGTGTGTGAGTTCCAAGTCCAACGTCGAAAACCGGCTCAGTCGGGCTAGCAACGGCGTATCTTGTTTCAAGAGGGATAAAATGTTCATTATTATGTTCACGCAGAGGTTAGAGAAAATCTGAGATACTTTTTTTCCTGCATTACGCATGCTCGATTTCTGATGATTATTTTTGATCAGTTTGATCGGTGGAGTTGGACGAATGTGGAAAGACTTCCGAGAAGTAGCTTGGAAAGCCTAGGTCGAAATCGCGGAGTTTTGTGAGAATATCGAAAGGGCGGTGTCCCTCTTCTGCTGGCGAGACAAAGGCCTTACTCATACCATGGCTATAGTAAGTTGAACCGATAACAAGACACTAAGAAAATATGATAAAAATTATGCTTAGTGAGGAAAACATAATAAATTTTCATGGGATGAATGCATATCGTTAGACGTGCTGTTTTGTGTGGGTATATAGACTGATGTGATGATCTCGTTCTCTGCTTTGCGGCGCAATGGTGATGTGGAAGTTGTTGGGGCTCCTACTGAGGACTTTTAAACAGTTTTTTCGACGCTTACTTATAAATACACGTAGTATAATATTGGATATTAACGGGAATAAGGAAAAGTTTATTAGTGATACTGTAAGATTCACTCTCGGGAATGTCGTCCAACTCCGATATGATGTCGGTCGGTGGCCGTGAAATCGCTAGCCTAGGTTTTCTCGAACTCAACTCGGTACGCTTCCGTGCGGTGACCGCCTTCGGTGGTATATAGTCGCTGTCCTTCGATCATGCATGGTCGTTCGGACAACTGAGGAGCGTGCGTTTTCAAGGCAAATCGGGAAAAACGATGATTTTTCTTGTTTACAAAGCGAATTTGAATCTGAAATTGGGGTCGTGTATTTTTATTTTGAGGCGTGGAATTTATATGCCTCTCTGCATCGCTCCGCTCAAATGTAGAAGACCAGAACTGTGTGCGTCTTGTTGTCTCCGACAGCGGTCGGATTGGGCTCTCGTTCTCCATAGTTTGTCGTAGTAATATTGTCATGTTTTCACCGATACCACACTTTTCCCATATTCGTCTTACTATAAAAGGTAAGAGAATGATTGAAAATTGGATGCATTGTTTTGCATCAGAGCCATCCTGTTCTGTGATTCTTCAACCTCCGTCGGTCAGGTCCTTATCGGTGCCTGCATTGTCCTCTACTTCGTACCAGTGTCGACCCTCCTCTACTTCTACGTCCTCAGCCGTTTTATCAACGGTTTCAGACGTGGCCGCTGGAAAAGGCTCCTCAGGAACTGCGCGTTGAGACACATTTCTGAGTCCCGCCTGGAGGTGAGGGGGGACTCGTCTTCACGTTTTATACGCCATCGTTCCCTGCTGGGGGTCGCTTGAGTACAATATTACCCGCCTTTTTATCATAACAAAATCATCGCTGTGCGCACGCCGAAGATTTTGATGCATTTTGCGGTGATTATGGGCATGCAGACGCCGTGGGAGTTTCCATGCAATATTGCCGGTTGTCGTTTGGTAGATGTGATGCTTTGATGTTTCGAAACAGTATAAATGTAATGCTTCTCACTTTTCACAACTTTGAAATGATACTTGGAGGGGCGATTTTTTTGCTCGTCTCTTGCGCGCCCCGTACAAAAATATTTGAAAGATTACCCGAACATGGTGAGCTGAGTTGAGAAAGAAATAGGTTCGGACTCGTCCAGAGGGGCGAAAAATTGCCCGTCCAGTTTGTATGCTTCTCGATAGCCCGGGCCGTATGTATTAGCTACCACCGAACTTGTACCAATTATGATCTCTCATTCTCTTTTTCCACTTCGAGTGAGTATCCATCCCTTGTGCTGCTCAGAACCATATCCCCACAACGACAGCGTTCTCTGAGCTCGACTCCGTCCAGGCCCAGCAGATGTGCTCATCTCTCCGTCGACGCATCCCCGTTGGTCAAGCGTTGTCAGTGAAGGTGCTTCAGTCATACGAAGAGGACGAGGCCCTTGGCCGACTGGCTGAGGGAACAGGTATGACCGCTGCGCCACGAAGTTCCCCCATTTTCGTCATCAGGTCCCCGGTTGCAAGCTCCCACCGAAGTGGACTCGCAAGGATTGGGTTGATAACTTCATAGAGCATGCCCCAACGGGCGAGGTCAGTACACCTCCTCCTTCCTGACATCAACTCTGCGCCTCCCTTTAGGATACGGTGTCGGCTATAATGTCGGACAAGTCGTCTGTGGTGAAGCCCCGAGGGTATCTTCCCGACAGAATCTATCACAGACGTCTCAGCAGCTTCAGCACACCCAGCAACGCAAGTCACGATCTATAATTGCATTTCTGCCATCATTCTTTATTTCATTTTCTGCACCATTCTATCAAACGTCGTGGAATTGTGTAATTAATTGGAGACAAATCGATTATCTGGGCGCGCGCTTTTGTTTCTGCGCTTTTTCCCCGCCTCAGAGGGCTTCCCCCAAATTTTTAGAGTTCGGCCCAAAATTACCACTTGGCCTCCCAAATTCCTACACTACAACTTTCCGAATTAATTATTCGGATACACCCTGGAATCTTGTCGTTCGTTCTCTAGGAAGAGAACTAGCAAGACCGCTCAGTTTATGGATACAGTAAAATTTACTGTATCCACAGTAATTTACGTGTATTTACTAAGTAAATACACGTCAGCCGAAGTACGGCTCGGGATGAATTCGCTATGGATGTCGAAAGATGTTTGCAACTCGTAGGGGCTTCACCATCGAAAAGCTTCTTACGACTCTCGGAAGTATGTGGCACGACGGTGTCGGAAAGAGCGCACATTTCTTCTGTGATGTGAGTCAAACTCATTGAGCTTCGGACATTCCGATGTGCAGCACGGATGAAGTATAGGTTCACCGTCTGCTCGAGCGAAAACTTTTATTAGTTCACTGCTCTGGGGAGCTACGCGCAGAGAATATGAAGAGATGGATGGACGGATCCGTCAAACTGGCGGCAGACATCCAGGACTATTCGATTGCGGATACTCTAGCCTCATCTATTGGGGCTGATATTGATGAGCGTATTTGATGTCCACTGAAGCTCACTGAGCCAATGTTGCGTTGGACTGGTTAGACTCCAGCCGAAAGTTCCTCCGTTCACCGATTCAAGTTCACGATGCAGAACCACCGTACGAAGACGTCGCCAGCCTCTGCTTTGAGCAAGCTGATGTATTTTTCGTCACGGCTAGATGCTGAAATCAAGTCCTGTGATCCTAAACGTAGTAGAAAGCAGGGGAAGATCCGTTGTAAGGGACGCCCTATCGGATCGGAACCTGCACAAGCCACAGAGGATCACCGGAAGCGTGTTGATGTACGCAATTTCGGATGTTCAGGATATAATCATTATAATCAACTATTTCAGGCTATCATCAAAGGCAGAAGTATGCTGCACGAAACGTCCGAAACTGTGAAGCTGGATGAAAACATCCAGGAAGCTATTCGTAAAGAATTTGGTATTCACTGGGGCGGTTCGAAGGGATGGTGAGTACTGTGATTGTTGTCCGGCCCAGGACATTATCCCTGAATTAACTGTTTTATTGCAGGTACTACAAGTATCGCAATTCTGATGGTAAAGTATCTCTAGCCTACACGAATAGCAGTCGGATTGACGTGGCGGATCGACCATTGATGCAGGAATTGATAGACACAGTAGCTATTGTCATGGATCTCGATCAGTGAGTTCAACCGAAATCATACAGCAGGGTTTCGACCCGGAATTTACGGGCCTTGTTTATTCAGGCGCAACGGTGAGTTTGAGTTTGACAATGACGATGGACCGACACTCGAAAAGGAGGCAATGCTAAGGGAAACCTCAAAAATGATCGAGTGGCTGCGAGCACGATTCAAGTAGCACTTAGTGGGTCAGAGCTCCAGGCCACCGACCCGGTCGCGCCGATTGTTCACCGAATTCGCATTCGAGACCGTATAAAATGGGGTTAATGCGTTCGGATTAAACTTCTCTCAAGACGCAACTTTGATGGGCAGTTTTGCTTTTTTCAGACCCGACGCAATACCTGCTGCCAACGCTCCTAATGCAGACTTAACGTCTGTTAAGCTCGTCCCCGGGATATACAGAGACGTCAAGGCAATCCTTACGAAAATCGGGTAGTACCCGGAGGGTACGAAGCATACCGATTATACCGGAATCAGCAGAGGCGTTCGATTGTATCCGTCAGTCTACAAATTATTGAAGTAGTGTAGAAATACGAGCTTCGCATATATCCTGCCTGTGGTAGACTACCACTCGTAGTCGAGTTCGCGTACCAACTTTCGTGATCTTCCATCATTAACATGTAATAGATGTCATGTATGTGAGCTTCTCGAGCTCCCAATTTGAGATTTCCACCTCATACGTGTGATACATAGGGATTTCCGGGGAGATCTTTCAGGGACATTGCCGCCTCTGGTGCCCGTGGGACTTGTACTGCCAATGAAGAGGAAAGACCTAGTGAGGAACTGGCAGTGGCAGAATCATTCCTCGAGCATCTTGAAGAATATAATGCAGCAAGTCTGGAGAGGGAGCCGAAGGGGAGCTACCGAAAGGTTGCACGGCGTACAGTGACATTCCGACCTCGCAAAATATTACGAGAAGAGTTGCCTGTAGTCGTGAATGAACAACACCGGGCAGCAGTTGAGGTATATAACTCAACACTCTTTATAGTATGGACCGTCCTGATCGTTCCAGGGATTCATGAGGAAGGCAGGGGTTACTGCAAGCGAGTTGAGGAAAAGTCCTCCCAGCAAAACTTTGAAGAGTGTTGTGCGCGAAGAACTAAGCGTGTATTGGCACAAGGATAAAGGATGGTACGCATCGGCAGCTATGACGCCTCGTTTCGACATATTGTGCGTCAGGCACTACCTGTACCTAAACCCGATAGGTGGGTGCTTCGATCCACAAAAATCGTCGGCGTACGTCAATAGTTCTAGAGCAGAGAGCATGAGGGACAATTTCCAGGACCTCCTGCAAGCGGTGGCTACAGTCACTTATCTTGACTCGTACGGCAATTGCAAGAAATAGCAATCTCGTCCCAAAGCGGAAGTCTCTCTCAGGCTCCCGGATGAGCCCGATACTGATACACAAATGCCCGCTCCAAACGAGCTCGTACATCCTACAGATTTCGCTCCACCGTCTTCGTGAGTCATTAGAATGTTCTTTCCTTGTAACCAACAGCCCTGTCAGGGTCCGGGAGAAGTCTAATACTGGCATAAGGCACCCTATCCCGCCTACTTCGAGGCAAAATGTGGCCCCTCGAGCATCCTCTGCTAGGCTATCATCTGTTTCCGCTAGTTTATACCAGTTCAGCGATGAATGCTCTGAAGAACTACCCCGGGTTGAACGTGCGATAGGTATGTGCAAGCTCGCCAATAAAACCATATCCAAATAATAGTCCGAGCCTCAGGTGATTCTCGACCTGTTGACAATGTCGGACTCAACATACAATGCAGTGCAGTACCTGCTTTTAATCAGGTGGGACCGCTGATTAAATTGTGAAATTTTTCATGATGTGATGGGCCAAACATATGGTAAATGATCAGGGCGGTCCGAGCGAGTCTTCCGCCGAGAAAATTCAACGACAAGTCCAAACACAGGGTTCTTGCTCGCCTAAGAAGAAAGGGTCGCAAGCCTGGCGGTAGGTGTTCACGTCTTGTCTACTTTGAAGTCTGTGTCGTTCAGAGAAGAGGAGAAGGCGTCACGCGGAGACCTATAACACGTACATTTTCCGGGTGTTGAAGCAGGTAGTCGTTCGTGCTGCGCTCAACGGTGATGTGAAGTCTGGCCAGGTCCATCCTAATACGGGTATTTCGAAGAAGTCCATGATGATCATGAATTCATTCGTGTACGATACGTTCGAGAGGGTAGGCCTGACGGCGTCTTCAATCTTGAGATGGGCCTTGGTCTGACCAAGTTGGTCAGATCGTGTCTGAAGCCGCGAAGCTGTGCAAGTACTCGAGCAAAGTAACTCTCTCGAGCCGCGAAGTAGGGCTGTGGGCTTCTGAGGGTGTCGGTGAGTGTCTGGTCAGATTCAGACGGCAGTCCGCCTGGTCCTTCCAGGGGAGTTGGCGAAGCATGCTGTCAGTGAAGGGACGAAGTCTGTGACGAAATACACGAGCGCCAATACATGAGAGCCTTCAGTGTGGTCTCGGCGGTTTGGTCACCATTGGCTGCCAAAGCGGCGTAATTTACTTCTCATAGTGAGTAGTTTTATTTCAAGACAAAAGGTTGTATTTGTGTTCTGTGACGGAAGTTGTCCTGAGAAAATAATATTTCGAGGAAAATGATCTGGGAAAATAATCTATAGCTTGATTGAGGTGGAAGCGACGCAGTGCTACTGCTTCCAGTTCGAGCTGGTTAGGATGATTCGGTCTGAACAACTCGAGCTCGTCGAAAAGCAGGCATCCTTCGAGGCGTGGCTCAGACTGGAGAATTTCGCCAGGAGAAAAAAAACTCGCCAAGAAGAGACAGACGAGGACGACAACTTCCATCAGGCGTCAACCCGTGGCCCTTAGTAGGCGTTGGAGCATGAACGTAGCAGAATAGGAGCAAGCGGTGGTCGGGACGTGGCCTCCTCGAAGGGACCTCTCGAAGTCACGGCGGAGGACCGCGAACGTATTGAGGCTCTTTGATGAAGTGGGGTCCAACGGTCAAAGATGCTCAGCATATAGTGATCCAAATTGATTTAGAATATACACCGAAACTTTCGGTCCGAAAGGTTGAATTCGCCGTGACTGCTGGGAGTTTCGGCCTCATTTTTAACATACTGAAAAACGCTACTTCACGTTTCACGGGTGAAACTCCATTGTGATGCTGATAGTTGCCGATCTACTATCAAGGCTGTTCAGATATATCATTATCAGAGATGGCGGCAGAGACTAATCATACTGATTATCAAGTACTCACCTCAATGAGGTGACCTCATTCAAGTTAAGTACGATGTCGAGAAATTCAGCTGTCTCTGCTAGTGGTCTTGGAGGCTGAGAGACATCATCGACGTGAATAGCCGTTATCCGCAACAACTGGTACATGAACAGCGCTCCTCTGCAGTTGCTTGGAATAATCGAGGACTAGAAATATTATTTCTGAAATAATGTTTTACCCACGGCGTCATACTGCCGCAGAATGCGCAGGACCTTCGCGGAGAAAGCGACCTCGTCGGGCTCCACCGTCATCGAAAATGTCGGCTCTTGTTCCCTGTCAGTGGTCACCTCTGATATCCATAAGTCAGTTACGGAGTACTTCTCTATTTTTCCTGTATCTGTCGCTGCACAACGCTGCCCTAGAACCGAGTCTAATGTGAAGATTATTTTCGTCCTGAAACCGCACATTACGATCAACCTCTCGCAGCAGCTTGTTGCATGACGCCTTGAATCGTAGTGCATGTGCTGCAATCCACGTATACTACTATTTTTCCGGCATTGCCCACACCCCGCCATTGTCGGGAAAACCCTGTAACACAACAAAGCTAGAGGTGGCGGAAGCAGCAGTGAGTCCCGGCATCGGGAAGGGAAGAGAGCGAACGACAAGATAACCGTTGCTTCACGTACTCGCGTTGATATTGAAGGAGCGCGTCAAGGACCGAGACAGACCAGAACGGACGGCCGGGTTGCAGTAAATGCAGTGACTGTCGCTCAGAATAAAACTACCGCAGAGTCGAAGCACAGTCCACATAACAGCCCCGTGTGATCACTGGCTTCAGCATACCATTAAGAAGGGTGCATTTTTTTGAGGCAAGTCCGAAAAACTACGGTTTTTTCCTTCACGAAGGCACTTGAGTCTGAAATTGGGTGGTAGTACCACCGTGGTACACACATTTTGAAGCGTGGAATTTATTGATATTAGATCAACCGTTTTATCGACCGTTTCAGCGCCTGTATTTGGCCTTGAGTCAAGGCCCTTGACCATTTGGAAGAGATCGACGAGCTTGGCAAAGCGGGAGATCTGCGACTTCAAACTCCAGTCGCCTGGTCGTCTGCTGTGATTCCGATAAAGGCGAGAAGTACCTGAGGAGCGTATCCAAGGTTGATGCTGGCTCGACACAGAATTCCATCACCACCAACTCACTCGGCCAAGCCACCAGTGAGGCGAGGCACCACCTTCAACGCCGTGACGTAATGGGAGGGGGGCCTGTGGTCAGCGGCGGTTGGCTGCTTGCTGCCCGGCGCCACAACGGCACACCATCTGAAGGAGAGGCGACCCCTGCTGATACTCCCACAAGATTAATAATAATAACGAGGGACATGAGTATTTAGAATCTCCACATGACGCGCGCTTGTACAATTCTGGTGAGCTCAGTCCGGAATCCGGACTCCGGATACCACCGGAGTCAGGTAAAAGACTACACTCCCGAGTCGGGAGTCCCGACCATATACTGTGTCTGGAGCTTGTTCGCTCCTGTCTGCTCATTGTCAGGCGGCGGATCCCAGTCCGCACATCCCCGGCGGGGTCGAGGGATCCAGTAAAGTAGCCTAATTTCATACGTACGAGTTCAAATATTAGCTTTATGTTTCAGGTTTACATAGACGCATTCTATATGCCGATGATTATCATCAGTATAAACGACATTGTATGGCATACTTTGAAATTGTATGCTGAGCAGTACGTAATGATAATAAAGCAGCACTCGTATCGATCGTTGTCCGTTTAGATATAAAGTGGCACGGGAACCGTGTATGGCAAAAAACTCAGACCCCCGAATTGTAGGCACACTCGCATCAATGATTGTTTTGATCGTTGCATTGCAGATTGCGAGACAATCGACAGCTAGCATGAAGAAAGTTCTCTTCCGAGGAGATAGAAAAAAGATCACGGATGACTCGAGGAAGAGCTCCAATGCCAGTTTCGGATTGGGAGAATGCTCTACCGTGCGCAACCTATATTAATCTATAACGCAGTGATAATGCGTCAGGTGGAACGCAAGGATCCTGGCCCTAGCTGGATACGTGGCCTCCCGAAGTCGACTACGCACCAAAACTAGGAAGACCGCTTAGTTTATGGATACAGTAAATACGCGGCAGCCGAGGTACGGCTCGGGATGAATTCGCTGTGGATGTCGAAAGATGTTCGCTTCTCGTAGGGGCTTCGCCATCGAAACGCTACTTACGACTGCCGGAATTATGCGGCACGACGGTGCCGGAAAGAGCGCAAATTTCTCCAGTGATGCGACTCGAACTCATTCGGGTATTCCGATGTGCG